>JARQWZ010001227.1:355000-376802 GCA_033150135.1 Gobio occitaniae
ACGGGTGGACAACTTTGCTAATGCAGATACGAGACAATGATTTGTTCAGGGGGCCTGTGAATTTAAAAAACACAGTTTCAAACAGTATGACAATGTCCTACAGTCTGATCTCTCTCTTTTCTCCTCAGCTTCTTGCACTCTTTCGCATGTGTGTGTGTGTGTTTTCAAACGGGTAGTTTGCTCTCTAATGGGGCCTGTGTTTTTAATGAGCACTAAGCTCTTGCCGTTTGCACACTCTCATATTCGGTCCCCTTCATTACTTCTTTATCACCCCTCTCTCTCTCTCTCTCCATCTCTCCATCACTTGAACAGCACTTCTCCACTCCACTTCTTTCTTTTCTGTAGTTTAATTACTCTTGTTCTCTCTTGGTGCATTAGTATGGGTGTAGGGTGGTAACTGAAGTCTTTCTATACTTCACTGCACTTGTGCTGCACTAATAACAGGCGCTGCAGTAATTTATAGTCTGTTGTCTGTTTTAAAGGCATCAGCATGTTTAATACACCTGCTCCACACAGTCACGCTCGTCTGGCCACTCTCCTCCTTCAGAGCATCTCATCTCTCTCTCTCTCTCTCTCTCTCTCTCTTTCACTGATGCTCGCTCATCCCATCACCTCAGGCGCTAGAATTCTGTTTTGCTAGCCCCCGTTTTCTCGCCCTTTCTAATTTTTTCACCTCTTAGTTTCATTCTCTTCCCTTCCCACCCTCCATCTGCAGAACCTTGTGCATATCTGAGCTTTTTATCTCGCTGTCGCTCCATCCATCACTCTGTTTGTGTGCTGCTTCCATCCATTTTTCTCACTCTTTCCTTGTCATTAATTCAAGATGACATCAGATCTATCGCTTGCACTTCCTCTCGCTCTTCTCCTCTTTATTTTTTTCCGTCAGCGAGGGTCACCTCTCTCTCTATGTTCCTATCTCACAAAATAGTGCCCTCTGAAGTGCACTTCTCAGGCTGTTCGTATGGAGTACAGTATGAAAGGGCATTTTGTCTAGTCAGACACTCGACAGAAAGATAAAAAAAGACAATCTGCATTAATAGACACAGGTTTAGGTAACAGTGGCCCACAGCTGCTTAGCAGAAGCATTTCATTTAGAGAGTAATAATGCGAGTTAGCCGGAAACGTACACAATATAAAACACAAAACTACGTATTTTGAGCACCTGGTAGAAAATCTATACACCAATAATTATTTATATTTACAGGTTGTGATTCTAAGGAGTAAGTTGGTCAAAATAAACTGGGTACTGACCCATCTTTCCAGAGCAAGCGTTTTGCGAATCCCGCGTTGAACTCAGAGATTTGAGAAGCAGTAGTCAAAAAAATGTTGTTTAAGGGCTGGTCAAGTTGTTCGCGGGTGTTACGCAAATGTCTTATCTAGTGACGTAGAACCTAGTGTTGTCACGATACCAAAATTATGACTTCGATACGATACCAGACTAAAATACCTCGATACCGATACTGAAACGATACCATGGCAAAAAACAGTAAAAGTAATTGAATGATATGACAGAACTTACTACACTGTAAAAAAATACTTAAAAAGCAGGTTACCTGGTTGCCTCAAAATTTTGAGTTCATTGAAATTAAAAATTTGAGTTAATACAATGAACATTTGAGAATCGACATCACCCTTTATTAAAATATTATTAAAAGATTTTGTAAGCATATTGCGTAATTGTGTGTTTTATTTGTAATAATGCAGTGAAACATGCCAAATTGTGCTATTTTCATGATTTATCACAACATTTTTCATTTATGTCGTTCAGATACAATAATATTTTAAGTTTCTATTTATTAAACCAATTTCCTTCATTGTATAAACTAAAAAATTTAATTTCAATCAACTCAACATTAAGGCAATCAGGTTACTTACTTTTTTAAGTTAAACCAACAATATTTTTTTTTACTGTGTATTCATTGTTTTATACATTTTTTTTTTTTTTTTTTAACTAAAAACTCACTTGGCCAGCATAATACTGCCCTGTTTTTTGACCACTCCCTCCTCTTTATTTCAAAATAATAATATAATAATAACTACATGCCAGTGTGAACATCCTTACAGAGATGTTTGCAACAATCACATTATTATCAATCATGTTAACACTTACCTTTCACTATTCTGAACAGGCTGGGATGACCAAAATCATATTTCATGATAGTAATAGTTTCATGAGTAATTTATTTTTTTTAATATGTAATTTTATATTCATTTTATCTTTGTTTTTAAAAAGTAAGCAAACATGTAAATTACAAACAATGACAAAAACAGTGCTTTATTTTCAGCTACAGTATTGGTCTATTTAACAGTAGCATTCCAGAAAGAAATTAAATAAAATGTATTAAAAAAAACCTCTATAAATTAATTATAAACTGATTCTTAATAAATGTATTAAAGTTATTCAGTCAAGCATGGGGTGATTTTCTTGTGTTGTTTGATTGACATGGTCCCACATTGGCCCCACTTTATATTAGGTGGCCTTAAGTACTAAGTACTTACATCAAAAAATAAGTACAATGTACTTACTGTGTTCAAATTGTATTGCAAAACACCTTTGCTGATATTGAGGTGGGATAGGGGTAGAGTTAGGGACAGGTGTGTTGGTATGGGTAAGTTTAAGGGTAGGGTTAGGTGTAAGGGAAGTGTCAACTGTGTAATTACAAATGTAACTACAGAAATTAATTACAGACGTAATTACATGCAGGTATTTTTTTAAATGTAAGTACAATGTAAAAACATGTACGGTATGTACACAATAGGTGCATTGTATCAAATGATTAATTAAAATGTTAGTACATAGTAGTTAAGGCCACCTAATATAAAGTGGGTCCATCACATTGAATATTAGGTCCGGTCCTTTAAGGCCTGAGGGACCCAATTCATTGTAACATCCGATTTCTCACTCAACTCTGTATATGTTCACTAAAGACATATCCGACTGTGTTTACCTGAATATTCGCCAGACGTGTGGTTTTTTTAACATATTTCTGACCATTCAAACCCAATAATCCGCGAAACTGACGTCATGATTGCATACTGTCTGAATGAAAGGCGTGTGTGCGCGGCTGAGCGCGCTTCAGGTAAGAGTCCGGCAGCGCGAACACGTCCCGCTTTAGTTTCTCATGCATGCATTTCTGTTGCTTTCTTTGACATGTGCTGCGCGTATATATTCAACTCTTCTGCTTCCATTGTTTAGTGCACGGTGGAAGCAGAGCTCACACAAACATCCTGACTCCTGCTGTCACACATCGACGCACATTAAGAAATACTGCTCTTATTAGAGTGCTGTCATTCTTAAAGTACCGGTACTAACATTTCATATTGTACCATTCTTAATAACAAGTATCGCGATACTTTTCTAGTACCGGTATATCGTGCAACACTGGTAGAACCATCACGCAGTGGGATTCGAATTACAAACTACTCATATAGATGGTTCAGAGACAATTCTTTCTTTTGTTTTAAATATTTGTTGTGCACTTTCGACTTTACAACTTTGCAGAACGTTTCCATTCACAAACAGCTATATTGCACACGGCATGAAAGGAAATATTCAAAAAACTATACTGTGGCACTTTAACATATCACTCAAAAATAAATTAATTTAAGGTCTGGACTCAGAGGTGCCAATTCAAGTGTGAAAATGATTATTCATACTCCCTCCCGACAATTCTTTGGCCCTGTAGTCATGTTTAAGAAATGAAAAGCTACACACTCCATCAATTAAGGTTAGAAGAACTACTGGCAAACATGCTAGAAACATAATAATCCAATCATAGACTCTTCAGCATTTGCCTATCTAAATCCAAACAGCGACTTTTTATTGGCCAGGCAGTGCATGTCGTAGTAGATTTTGCAAAGACGGGCGGACGGATATATATGGATGAATGGATGGGTCTTTTATATTTACTAAGGCAAGTAAATGATGTCATACCAGAAATAATCTGATGTAGCAGGGCAGTCCAAATGCACAAATTTCACCTAGTGAACTTCTACAGACATCCCCCGCTCAGTATGTTACTTCAGACAGTGGTTTCTCTCTATCACGCATCTACACCTGGCCCTGCAACTATTGCTGTGTCTGGCTTGTTCTGTGGATGCAGTAATGGAGTCCTTGAACTCGTTAGCTGTGAACAGTCTAATCCCACATGCTTTCAACCCCCAACAGGTGCTGAGTGCAACCCGACACTCGTTTGTGCAAGATGGAGGGAAAGAATGCTGCAGAGAAAAGAGAACAATCTGGAGGGCTGACAGGAAGAAAGAGGGAGGCCAGATCTCATGGGGAAAGAGCAGAGAGAGAGAAACTTCAAAACCTCCTCTGTACAATGAAAAGTTCTCACACACACACACAAAAAAAAAACTTCTGTCACGACTTTGTCGCCTTTTTTCTCTCCCTTTTCTTTTTTCTTGTAGGCATTTGTTTGGATCATTACATGTGAGCTTTCCTTCACGGCTGCGTCATTTTCCTGCAGCTGGCAGTCGCATGCGAGCCGCAAGTCTAATTTATTTAGATAATATTTCACAGTAATTGTCCACTACTGTGTACATTTGTCTTTCGCTTCTCACAAAAACGAACAAATATAAAAGTCAAATATAAATAGGGTTGCCAGGTCCATGCAGCAAAAAACACCCCAATGATCAATTAAAGGGTTAGTTCACCCAAAAATGAAAATTCTGTCATTAATTACTCACCCTCATGTCGTTCGACACCCGTCAGACCTCCGTTCATCTTCGGAACAGAAATGAAGATATTTTAGTTGAAATCTGATGGCTCTGAAAGGCCTCCATTGACACAATGCCACGGTTCACTCTGAAGACCCTTAAAAGGTACTAAAGACGTCGTTACAAAGTCCATCTCACTACAGTGGTTCTAAAATAACTTTATGAATCGGCGACAATAGTTTTTGTGCGCAAAAAACCCCTAAATAACGACTTACATAGTGATGACGATTTCAAAACACGGCCTCATGAAGCTTCGAAGCGTTATGAATCAGCGAGTCGATTCAGCGGTTTGAATCTGAATTTTGAATTGAATTTGGCGGTTTGACACGCGATCCGAATCATCATTCGGCTCACTGATTCATAACGCTTCGAAGCTTCATGATGCCTTGTTTTGAAATCGTCATCACTATGTAAGTCACTATGTAATATCTTCACTATGTAATATCTTCATTTCTGTTCCGAAGATGAACGGAGGTCTGACGGGTGTCGAACGACATGAGGGTAAGTAATTAATGACAGAATTTTCATTTTTGGGTGAACTAACCCTTTAAAGGGGCTATGTAGAATTCAGAAACCCTTGTTATTAGAGGCACTGTTAAGTGAATTGCAGCTAGCGACTTACTGCATGCGCTCGCACTTGTGCACACACTCCATACATAGTAACGAGAACGAGCCTCTGACAAATCAGTGACGTAACGTACTAGTGTTGTCAAAAGTACCGACCGCGATACCAAGTCGGTAAATTTAAAAATGTGACGCTTTGAGCGCTTTTGAGCTGGAATCATATACTAGGGTTTTTATAAACATAAACAGTCTCGGTTTTTGGTGTTCTGTCCCATCTCGTTCAAAACAACCCTCAGATATATTGCAAAAAAGGCGCCCAACCAACATACAGCAGCCTGTGAGATACGCTGATTCTAAGTAGCGTGCGGGCCGCTACTTACTTCATGAAGAATGTAACCGAGGGCAGAGCGCCATTATCCTCAAATATCAAAAGAAACATCGTTATTGCTTTCAAGGTAGTAACATACTAACTGTTCATGTTAAATTAAAGTAATACTGTTTGTATGTGCTTAATAAAAGAGCCTCAAAGGTATTGTTTTGTCCCCAAAAGTTCCGCAGTCACAAAGCAGTAATTACCACACATCTTAACTATAAAAAAACCTAAACAATTAACGTTACAATTGCAACAGAATACACATACTTGCAAAATAACAAGACCAACTGAGAATAGTTATTTGCAAGAACAAATGTAACAAAACATTTGAATTAAAAAAGTAATTTATATAGTACAAACTTGTGAAAATAAAAATATTAAATACAATTATAAATGTTAAAATATTTGTTAAATAGTTTTATTTATTATATTTTTGTAATGTGTTTTTGTTAAGACATGTTATAATATTGTTTTAAACTGCTTGTGGTTACTATTAACAGTTTTCATTGTTTTTGTGTTGTTGTTTTTTTGTGTGCGTTGAATTGTATTAAGACCAAAAATCCTAATAATCAAACTAAATCATAATAATTATTAATGTTAATTTAATATAATATAATATAGGGAGCCTACAACAACAACAACAACAACACATTCAAAAATCTATTGTACCTGTTTTTTAATAAAAAGGTGATATTTTGACCACTCAAATAGGAAATGTCCCCGGTTTCCATTTCAGAAATCTGGTCACCTTATCATAAACACTTCTGTCTTGCCATTGTGCTCATGCGCTCACCGGATGTGTCTGTGATTGGCTACAATGATCAACGCACAGGAGCGATTGAAAGCACACGGAAGTGTTTGAAAGTGTATTGAAAGTGGGAGCAGGAGCATCTGAAAGCACAAGCAAGCATCGACCAGCGGACTGATAGGCGTATGCATTCAAACGCACCCGTGTGTATCTGTGTAAGCGCTCTGTGAAAAACGTTATTGGTGTATATTTACAACATGTTTTTCAAGTGTTCAGACATATTTGATGAGCGTAAAAAAAATTGGTAGATGAGATTTGGTATTGCGGTCGGTACTTTTGACAACACTATAACGTACAAGAGACTGAAAATGGTCCAAGACTTTGATATACTCACAGCAAAGTTTAATTTTTTTCATTCTTCGCTTAGAAGTAAAAAGAAGTTGAAAATACCTTTGCCGCAATATACTTTTAATGACAATCCAGATGCCATCGATGCTACTGAAAGCAAAGTTTAGATGAATATGTTAATATGTGCTGCACGCTTTCCTCTCAATAACAAATTGAACACAATAAAAATTACAGTGGTGGGAAAGCAGCAGTTAAGTCAGCATCTGATCACAGCGATGTGGATATTTTTGCACTAGCTCTGCAATTCACCGGCATCATGTTGACAGATGAAGTCATTAAAATTACATTGTTATGATAGTTTGCTAATAAAGTATATTTGAGACTACAGACTATTTAGATCAGATCGGCATTATCCTGAACATTGTATAAGCATTCATTTCATGTGTCATAGAACGGAAGAAAGGCTCTTGGGGAGCGCTCGTAAACATCCCATCCTTTTGATTTTCCCGGCAAATCAGTTTACAGGCTTTCAAAGACAACCTAGGAAATCGGGGAAGGTCTCGTTTTTTAAGTTTTGTTACAAGTTGCTCACACATTAGCAATAAAAAAAAAATAATACATGAAAATTCTTACATATAGCTCCATTAAAACTAGCCTAAAACCAAATGACCAATGAAACCAGTAATCAAAACCAGCTCAATGACCAATAGACCAGTGCCAAAACCCAAATCCTATTTTCTATCATTATTAGGCCTACTGTATAATTGGAGTAACAGCATTACATATTAAGAAAGTTTTTAGAAAGAACAAAGTCTGACAAAGTCAGTATCACTAAAATATAAATGCTATTATTTATAATTCGTATAATAAAACGCAGTTTCTACTGAGGCAGGAGAGGCTGGAGGGGGTTGATAATATATATATATATACATGCACACAGAATCGTGTTGCTTTTACTTCATATGTAGGCATATTACCCACAGTTACCTTATTTCTGCTGACATGCCATTTCATCTGTACATTCACTGTATTTTAATCATAACCACAGCGGCCTGTCAGTTTCCATTAAATATAGTATCCATCAGACCCGTTTTGACTTGCAGAAGCAGTTTGTTGGTCAAATTCCTTATGTTCAAATCGAATTTATGAAACATGTCAAACAAGATTGAAATCCTGCTGAAAAATCACAGAACATTACGAAATCAAATAAACGTGACTACATAAAAATGGCATAATATCAACTAAGAAAGTTTCATGAATTAAATAAGAACTAATGAAAGACACCATCACTTTTCATTTAGTCTAATTGCAGAGGACAAAAGTGAACATTCCTATAGAGCATGCGTGTAAAATGTGTAATATTCTTTGCTATAATATCATAAAATCAGCAATATTTTTGTCTGTTCCGAGTAAAGCACGTCGTGAGCTGCAACTGCTGTTTGCCAATTATTTTTCCAGTTTCGAAATTTCCAATATAATCTTTTAAAAGAGAGAATGCAATCGGAAGAACTGTGTTCAAGAACCTGAGGATGACTCACATAATTCCCGGAAGGAGAGATGAGCTTTGCAGAGAACATGCTTTTCACTCTGACACAACAGGAGTCAATCTCCAGACCTCTGTGAAACTTGAAGTGAAAAGATGGAAGCCGAGAGAGAAATGGAGGAACACGGCTCTCCTTAGATACCTCTCCAGAGAAACAATCAGGACGGAGACGTTTACTGTTCTCAAGTACTTTAAGAGGTAAATGGAGTGTCAATCATCGGTCTCTGAATAAAACACATTATCCCTCTCTCATGTTCGGAAATTCTCCATCAGTTTCTCTTTCTGTCTCTCTCTTGTCATCACTTTTGCTCATATAAGCCTGATCATGGAGGAGATGAGACTTTATTTGATCTAAGATTTGTGGGCACACGTACATCACAACATGGCTCTCAGCAAACCTTTCTTCCTGTCAGAAAGGAGAGCCTGAGTGAATCTCACAAAGACTGTCAAGATGATGTCATGGTCATATTTCACTCTAAAATCACATGAAAAAATTATTTTACCATGACATTGCACTTTTTTGAAAGTTGAAAGATTGAAAGTTTTTGCCTTCATCTTAATAGCTATGTTTCCAAGCTTACATACACAATAATTCAGTTTTTTCTCTCTTATGTTCACCAAGGCTGCATTTATTTGATCAAAAATACAGAAAACTGTGAAATATTATAACAACTTAAAGTAAATCTTTTCTATATACATTTTAAATTGTAATTTTTTCCTGATTATCCAAAGCTCAATTTTCAGAACTCATTCACTTGTTGTACCTTTCATTTATTTCGTACAATATCTGGACACATATATCTGCTAAAACGGTAAAAGAGACATCAGTTCCTTAATGCAAAATATAATTTCTACTTTTTTTCATGGTGAAATATGACCTGGACATCACCTGCTTATTCTCATGAACTTTAGACATAACCCTCTCTCACGCACTCAAGCACAATCCTCACAGGCGTTCCCACAGCACACACACTGCAACATCACACAGTTTCGCTCCCACACACACACACACACACACATTCATACACCGGCCGAGTGCATAGCTGTTTACCCGTAAGTCGTCCTGACGCACACCGCAGGGGTTAGAGGTCGATACTGACAGCCGCTAACTTACAGCAAAGCTCTTGGTATGTTTTTACTAAGGTGAATAATTTATGCGGCTCTCTCTCTCCCAAGGTCGTGATTCTACTTCATCACTCTCTCATCTACACTTCAAACTTCTGCTCTGATCTGAACGGAAATGTCGCAGATTCCTGCACTTCCTCTTTGTTCTTCTATAAGCCAAAAAGTCTAATGATCAAAAGTCAAAGATCTCAATTTAAACTCAGAAATTTTCATCAAATTCTCCTAAATCCAAATGATCTGAGCAACACTAATCATACAAGTTTATAACTCCATACTCTATTACTGCATGATGACAATTATGTTTAATTATTAGGGCTGTCAAAAGATTAATCGCATCCAAAATAAAAGTTTTGTGTTTACATAATATATGTGTGTGTACTCTGTTAATCATTATTTATATATAAATACACACACATTCATGTATATATTTAAGAAATATTTGCATGTATAAACTGTATATACATTTATATAATCTATAATTTATTTAAATATAAATGTTTTATATATAAAAATAATATTTTTTTCTTAAATATATACATGCTTGTGTGTGTATTTATATATAAATAATAATTAACAGAGTACACACACATATATTATGTAAACACAAACTTTTATTTTGGATCGCGATTAATCTTTTGACAGCCCTATTAATTATTAATATTAAAATAACGTTTACATTTTAAAAACATTTTTCATCCCTAATATTAAACTTCTTATATCTCTCATTTTGAAGTTACATCTCAGACCAAGTTGATATTTAAAGTACTAATTCACATAAAAATTAACATTGTTTCATAGTCAAATCTTTTATGTGACATAAGAATCGATAGCATACTGGTGTTGATTTTAAACTTCACATCTTCACTTTTAACATAAAAAAAAATATTTAAAAGGGTCCTATTGTGCTTTTTAATATTTTCAACTTTCTTGCTATATGTGAAAGTTCTGCAAAGTTACAAGGCACAAAGTCACTCCAAAGGGAGTTTTTCTCTATATCAGTGTGCAATGTTTCTGAACTCCCTGAAAGCCTCGATTGTAGTCTTGAGTTTTCTTTCGGGAATGAATACGCCACAATATTCCTCATTTAAATAATTCCCGCCCAAGGCATATGCAAAAAAGGGTTGAGGCGTCGTTGAGTTGCTTTAGGCCCTGTCCCAAATGGCACACTTCATATGCACTTTCGGTCTAGTGGACTTACAATGGCTGCCGTGTGCATGTGTCCGTTAAATCCACGAGACCGTAGGGTGTCCCATTTGTCAGTTTAGGTCTCAGATAGGTGCTCGAGAGTGCCCCCTTTGCGGGCGATATGCGCCCTCAATGCGCACTTTTGCAGAGCCCGCACTGATGCGAGCTCCACAGAGGAAGACTGAGAGGGTTTAGGGTGCCATTTGGGACAGGGCCTCAGTAGTGTGTTGAAACTCGCTGTTATGGTAAGGGGCGTGACATTTCCCAAACATACTCCAAGCAGTTGACCAATCACAACACAAAGATCCAGCCGATCAGAGCACATTGCGCTATTTGGAAGGAGGGGCCTCAAAAAGACGGGAACTAAACAGAGCGTTATTGACAGACTGGGAAGAGAGGTGCTGCAACAATTAAAAATATGAGAAAAAGAATGTGTTTTTTTGAACATTCAAGCATGAAAACCTATTCTGAAATACGAGAACCAATAGAGTTTTGGCATTCGTGTCAGCTCTGCCACGACACATCTTCAACATATCGAAGCGAAAATGAGATTTAAGAGAATAGCAAATATAGCGCATCTCCACATGAAAAAGCAACCTCAGGGCAACTGAATTTTCCTCTGGGTTACGTCAAAGCACTGGAGGAATGAACTTCCATAACACTCTAGCAAAAACGGCTGATAATGTTGAGACACCCAACACCTACAATCTCAAACAACACTAGCAATGCTGACCTTTGGCATGCTATCTGACTGTGTTATCTTACTCCTGTTTCTTCTTCACCTGTTTTTCCCTCTTCATCAGATGGTGTGGTGTGTTAGAGCTTGACAGTTTGAGATGGAGGTGTAGCTGCTGTCAGACCTGCAGCACTGAGGATTGATAAACAGCAGCTGATGGCTCAAGGAAGGTGTGTGTGTGTGTGTTAGTGTGATGTCCTTGGACCAAACCTGCACTTTGGTATAGATTTTTTTCAGAGATTTCAGGAGGGTTTTCATACATGTTGCTTTGGATTATCCCTGCGGCTGAGATTCTGAGTGAGACCTGTGGATGAAATATGAAACACAGTGAAATTTAAATAAGAGAGACAGACAGAAAGAAAGAGAAAAAACTACTAGGGAAAAGAACAAGACGAGAAAACAGTGATGATAAAACACACACACATTGAGCAGCATCACACTCGGTAGCCCCGCCCACAGTGAAATGTCATTGGTCTAAAATCCTGCTGTACATAACTGTACATTTAACATCAAATACCTTCTGACAGGGAAAAATACTAGACAGATTCATGCTTTAATTAAATGTATAATTATATAAAACTATAAATTATTTAAATCACATAAAAATGAAATCATTTATATTAACATTTCATTAAATGTATATATATATATATATATACACATACACACATATTATATTATATTCATATTAAAATAACATTTGCATTTTATTTATTCCATCACCTAAATTCTGGCTGTACTTTATAATATACAGTATTAAAATGTATATCCGTTTTAAAAGTAGTAAGAGTGTTATCAAATTATTACTGTTTCATAAGATTAACTTTAAAGGGGCTATATGCAACTTTTTCCCCAAAATAAACGTAACAATAGCCTTTTTATTTTACCATTTATGACTCAAACATCTCCTGATGAGCATACTGACACCTTGTCCGCTCACAGTGGGTGCACCTATAAGCCTGCATCCTATTTTTCCTATTTTCTGTCAGGTCGTTTTTTTCCCGCGCTGTCTGCGGATGTGACGTCACCACCGCTGCGAGAGAGAGCAGAAAATAAGAGCAGTTCTGTTTTTTGGCCACAGGTGTCAGTCGCGAGTTTAAATTTCAGAAAAACGCATATAGCCCCTTTAACCCTCAGAGCCCGACGGCATCGCCCACGACGTCACAAGGCACCTCCGAAAAATATCTATATTATTTCATGAAACTTTTATCGATTTTCTTACCGTTTTTTCCAACAGAAAGCTAACGAGCTAGCCATCACGGGGGTGTCTTTGTAGCCTTTACAGAAGGTTTTCTATCCAGCCTGGAACATGTGCATCTTTTTGGAGTTGTTCAGCAATAAATCAAAACGCTTACATCCAAGATATATCCACTTGATGTCCATAATTTATACATTTTCCGTCATTTTTGCCGCTAGCGCGATGCTAGCTGCCATTTTGGATGAGGGTTTGACCAATGACAGGCTGATCCGTCATCCACGTTGGTGTGCGTCATTACGCATGAACCACAGCTCTGTTATTGTGGATAGAGAGAGACGCACGGCTAGTGTTGAGGAGAGAGAGAGAGAGACGCGCTGCAGTTTTGAGTAGTTTTGTGGAAAAAGTTTGAGGAGAAAGTTTGAGGAGAAGTTCCTGATAGGAACTGTTTTGAGGCTTGGCACCAGTAAATATCTAAAATCCAAAGAGGCCAAAAGCGCCTGGACTTTTTTTGGAAAAATGTAAATAGTTTTGGTTCTGTATAAGTTATCATGTTTATTCCTGAGTTCCAGGACTCCAAAGACTTGAACAAACTGTTTTCCAGAGGAAATATGCTTAGCTTTTATTTATTTGTGTGTGTTTTCAATAAATATTTGAGTGATTCAATTTCCGTTTTATGTTTTCATTTGTCTTTATGGTCCCATAACTTATTTTACATTAAGGTGACATCAATGCAACACAGATATACTGACAGTGCAACTTGTCTTGACAAAAAAGAGGTGTGTCAATTGTCTGTGCACAACAGGGTTGATGTTTTACAAGCTTTTTTAGTAAATAACACCAGGCGGAAAATTAATTGTAAAAATACGCTTATGTCTTAAAGGGTTAAGTGAGCATTAGATGGCAAAGTGTTAAAAAATAGATAAATATTCAAATGTATAATACACGCACAATTAAATATCTGAAATTGGCTGATATATGTTTAATATTAGAGTAAAAATGTTTTAATATCGACTGATTACCGATATTGTGCATCCCTAATTATTATACTGTTTCGTTTGGTGATGCTAGTAATACAGAAATTATACACACTACCATCAAAGAAGCTGTGTGTGTGTGTGTGTGTAAGCTTGTGTGTGTGTGTGTTTTCTTTAAAGAAAGAGTGAGAGCCAGAGAAAGAGGATGAGGAGAAATGTAGGCCATGAGAAATGTGCGCCCTGCAGAGGAATCCACGCGATCGATTGTCATATTCATTTGATGTCAGGCACAATACCAAAGTTAAAGGCCTGTATAAATAATCATAATTACAAAAAGCCCACAGATTGCTTTCCAATACACCGATCATCCGCTCTCTTCCGCCGGGGTTTGACGATTGATCTCTTAAGATTATTTGTGCGCTTTCTCTGTTTGTTTTATTTTCTTATGCTGTCGTACAGCGAGCTATATATTACGTTTCCTGCGATATTACAGAGCTGTGAGTAATGTGTAATGAGTAATGTGTGTGTGTGTGTTTAAATGAGAGCTGGTGTATCGCCAGGGGGTGTGAGTGAGAACAGGCCGCAGTAATTGAATCCCTGTCTCTGTGTCTGATCTAGCCATTATACAAGTGTCTCTCTCACACACACACACACACTTGCACATCTGCACAAGCCACACAAACACAGATTCAGTCTAATTAAATTTCTAGCGTACATCACTTGGTTTTGTTCTTTTTTTACTCTTCAAATGTAATTTTTCCCTGAGGACGATAAAATAAACATTAAACGCGTCTAACACACACAAATTGCTCTATTTTATAGGACATTTTGTCTTGGAGGCTGAGGGAAGTTCAGACTGCGGCAGAGAACAGAAGAGAAGAAGATGTAGCAGTGCAAAGTCATTGCTGCATGCTTGCTTTCTTGAATTTGTATGCGTGTGTGCATGCATTTCTACAGGTGTGTGTTTGAATGTGTAACAGGTGTTTCCCTCCAGTGGGATTTAGCATGTGCCTTAAAGGGATAGTTCGCACAAAATTGTAAATTCACAAAAATGTAAATCATTTACTCACCTCGTTCCAAACACATATGATTTTCTTCTGTGCACCTTATGTTCAAAGAATGCTGGGACATTACATCCCATTATTCATGACAACTATGGACACATTTTTAATATATATATATATATATGCCATATATATATATATATATATATATATATATATATATATATATATATGCCAAAGAAATATTAACCTTGCCCAGGAAATTTGGACTTGGGGGTGATACTCTGTATGTTTCGACCGCAGGGACAAGGGTCTAAATGAAGTTCCGGGGTAAAAATTTCCCCCTCAGTAATTCCCTGCTCGCAAGGGAGTACTTCAGGAACTTTCGGGGGTGGAACTTGGGCGCTGAACATACTGATTCGTACATTTTATTTCAACCACCATTTTAAAAGTGCGGTGAGTGCAGTAAGAGTTTGTTTGCTATTCGAATCAACAATGGAGTTTAAAAAATACAGCCGATGGACCGATGACGAGGTTCAGGCTTTATTAAGCTTATATGCGGAGGACGAAATCCAGTGGGAACTGGAAAAGTCGCGCGCAGTCCTACGTCACCAGACTAATTTGCCTACTCTTCACGGCACTTTAGACCACGATGGAAACGCAGACAGCAACAAGTCTGGGGAAAAAAGTTCCTGGGACAAATTGTTCTAGGTAATTTCATTGGAAATGCGGCTATATAGCTATATATATATATATATTAGGGGTGTAACGATTCGTTTTAACAACGATTCGATTCGTATCACGATTTGAGGTTGTCGATACGATTCAAGGACGATATTGGTTCATTTAGAACGATACGATCCGAAACAATTCAGTGACTTGAAATCGATTCAGTAACTTTTTAGCCAAAAATTGTGTGACTGAAATAAATATCTGGATACTGGTCAATGCAGGTGAAGTTTCCTAGATTCCTGTTGTTTCTTGTAAGGGAATCAGGTATCAATTAATTATGGATATAAACAAACAAGTAAACAACAATTAATGGCAAATGCATTCAAATTTTATTTGAATAAAGTGCAACCAACAGTTTAGGTTGAATTAAAAGGAAGTTAACCTTTTCTGCTCTCATTTTCAATTTTCAATACATTTTCAATAAAAGGACAGTAAGTGCAACCAACATTTCAACAGTAGGTTAACCTGCTACTTCTGCTTTTGTTTTCCAACATAAAAATATTACAATATTAGTATAAAAAATAAAGTGCAACTAACTACTCTTCAGGTTTAATTAATAGTAGGTTTACCTGCTACTTTTGCTGTTGTTTTACAACATTAAAATAATACAAATACAATATTAATATCAAAAATAAAGTGCAACCAACATTTCTTCAGGTTGAATAAACTGGCTGAACCTGCTACTACTCTCAGTTTAATAAACAAACAATATTTAACAAAGATAAAATGTAACCAACTACTCTTCAATGACTCTACAGATTTCTTTTTCAAAAATATCAACATGATCTGACCGCAGAACACTTCTCTGTGCGTTCACTATGTCGCCAGCAGTACAAAAACTCGCTCTGCAGGCACACTGGGGTCAGGAATGCACAGGTAACAAGCAAGGGTTGAAAGTACAGGTAAAACGTTACTAACTTAGCTCTTTCTCCTGGTGGCTTGATAATTTCTCGCACGTTGGCTTCTCTGTCATCCGCCATGCTATGTTTTGTTTTCTTAGCGCTGCTGCTGGTGCGTGCGTTGCGATGATGTCACAGATAGGCAGACTTAATCGAGTAACGTTTAACGGCTTTATCATTAAAAGTGCTAAGAAAAAATATCCATATAAAGTCTGACGTGCTTAAATCCAATGCGTTATTTCCCATGATCGATACAATCGATTGATTACCTTTTAAAACGGTGTTAGATCGATATATGTCGTCCGGAAGGCCATCTTGCCGAGCACAGATCGATGTAGTTAGATCATAGGAAAATAAATCGATACATCGATGTAGTAGATGAATCGTTACACCCCTAATATATATATATACACATTAGGGATGCCACAATTCTCAATATAATATTGAACCGTTCGGTACGGCATTCACGGTTCAATACGCGCTTGTGAATTGCGGTTTTGCATTTAATTAATTATTTTCCTACAAATTCGATCATTTGCCTCCATCCCAATTCTGAACAACGCGACATACATTCACATCACACGTTAGTGGTAGAGTTATACTCACGGAACACTATAGTTATTCACAATCACGAAAGTTCATCATTTGCATGAGTTTTAAAGCCTTGCCGGTTTCATTCGTGTGCGCGGTTTTAAAATGCGCTTTTCCGAGCGCGTGCACTAAACGCCTGTCAAACGTGATTACAGGACTAAATAGTCGTCTTACTGTGCTAATACTGTCAAATACACACAAGGTTAACATAAACACAGTCGGTTATGAATAAAGTGAAAGTAAAATCGCGGGTGTCTGTATATTAGATGCACGTAGGTCTTAAATTGACAGACACAAAGTAAACAAAAAAATACAAGCAGGTTTTAACTAATGTGTTTTATGTCATAGATCAAAACGTGAAAATATTTAGAGGCTTTGTTAACCACAGACCTTATTTCAGGTGATTTAGCAAAAAACCCATAGACTTTAGGGCGAGGGAACCGGAAGTGCTAAAATGCTAACTCACTTCCGCGTTTTGGCCTACAAAGTGACGTCATAACTTAGGCACTCTAAAGACAGCAGCGCAGCCAGTGAACACGCTGTCCTTAAAGGGACAGTTCACCTCTAAAATGATGTCATTATTTACTCACTCTAATATTGTTTCAAACCTGTATTCATTTCTCGATGACAGAATTTTCATTTTTGAGTGAACTATCCCTTTAAAGGTCCTGTTCTTCGTGATCCCATTTTTCAAACTTTAGTTAGTGTGTAATATTGCTGTTAGAGCACAAATAATACCTGTAAAATTATAAAGCTCAAAGTTCAATGCCAAGCGAGATATTTTATTTAACAGAAGTTCCCTTTCAAAGCCTACAGCGAACGGCCGGTTTGGACTACATCCCTGTACATCCTGCTTTAATGACGTCAGTAGAGCAGTTTGTTGACTAACCTCCGCCCACAAGAATACGCAAAAAAGGGGGCGTGGTCTTGTTGCTCTCCCGCGTGGAGAAGAGGAAGTGTTGCGTTCGGTTGCGTTTGTAGAGTGTTTATCACCATGTCGTCCAGACGCTGTTATTTTCATCCCGGAGTCAAATCACTTTTGTTTGGCCTTCAGAGACGCTGTACTTTGAGCGCATGCATCTCCCCGTTATGGTAAGAGGCGTGACCTTTCCGGGCAACGTTCGCTAAGCTGCTGTCGAATAACAACACGGGAACCGCTGGCACAATCAGAACTCGTTACGTATTTCTAAAGGAGGGACTTTATAGAATAAGGAAATCATCAAGCCGTTTTTAGGACAGTGAAAACAGCGGTATACAGATAAGTACATTTTATGAAAAATACTGTATTTTTTTACACACGAAACATGAACACGTTATATTGCACACTGTAAACACAATCAAAGCTTCAAAAACGGGACCTTTAATGTTAATACAACAACAAAAGACAAAGAGAAATCACTCACTGCTCTTGCCTGAAAAACTACTACAGTAGCTTTAATAAGAATCAATGTATATTTTATAGTGAAGTCTATGTAGTGTTTTATTTTTACATTCATTCATTCATTCATTCATTAAATTTCATACTTTAATGCTGCTGTACAGCTCTGAGCTGCCAGTGTAAATCATATATATATATTATATATATATATATATATATATATATATATATTTTTTTTAATATATATTATACAATACACTAGGAATACAAGGGTTTTTTTAAAGTAAAGTTTTAATTCTTTTAAGTAAAATAAAGAAAGAGTATTGCATTAAATTTTTTTTATTTTTTTCTCCTTAACCTCTTGCTGTTCCTGTCGCCTAAGAATAGAATAACAAAACATTTATGTGACAGTCATCAGAACCGAACCGAACCGAACTGAAAACCGTGGTTAAAAACCGAGGTATGTATTGAACCGTGGACTAACTGAATTGTTGCATCCCTAATTTATATATATATATATTAGGTACACAGAGTGTACAGTATATACACCAATCAGGCTAAGTCTGCCAAGACCCCTGAAGGTGTGCTGTGGTATCTGGCACCAAGATGTTAGCAGCAGATCCTTCAAGTCCTGTAAGTTGCGAGGTGGGGCCTCCATGGATCGAACTTGTTTGTTCAGCACATCCCACAGATGCTCGATTGGATTGAAATCTGGGGAATTTGGAGGCCAAGTCAACACCTCAAACTCATTGTGCTCCTCAAACTATTCCTGAACCATTTTTGCTTTGTGGCAGGGCGCATTATCTGCTGAAAGAGCCACAGCCACCAGGTAATACTGTTTCCATGAAAGGTTGTACATGGTCTGCAACAATGCTTAGGTAAGTGGTACGTGTCAAAGTAACATCCACATGGATGGCAGGTCCCAAGGTTTCCGAGCAGAACATTGCCCAAAGCATCAAACTGCTCGCACTTGGCAATTCGTGTGATGTAAAAAGAAAAATGGTTCATCAGACCAGGCCACCTTCTTGCTCCATGGTCAGTTTTGATGCTCACGTGCCCACTGTTGGCAGTGCACAGGGGTCAGCATGGACACCCTGACTGGTCTGCGGCTATGCAGCCCCATACGCAACAAACTGCGGTGCACTTTGTGTTCTGACACCTTTCTATCAGAACCAGCATTAACTTCTTGAGCAATTTAAGCTCCAGTAGCTCGTCTGTTTGATCGGACCACACAGGCCAGCCTTCGCTCCCCACGTGCATCAATGAGCTTTGGCCGCCCATGACCCTGTCGCCGGTTCACCAAAAGTGTTCCTTCCTTGGAGCACTTTTGAGAGATACTGACCACTGCAGACCGGGAACACCCCATAAGAGCTGCAGTTTTAGAGATGCTCTGACCCAGTCGTCTAGCCATCACAATTTGGCCCTTGTCAAACTCGCTCAAATCCTAATGCTTGCCTATTTTTCCAGCTCAGAGCTGTACAGCAGCATTTAAGTATGAAATTTAATGAATAAATGTAAAAATAAAACTACTTAGACTTCCCTATAAAATATACATTGATTCTTATTAAAGCTACTGTATTAAAGTTTTTCAGTCAAGAGCAGTGAGTGATTTTCTCTGTCTTTTGTTGTTTTATTAACATTAAAGGGATAGTTCACTCAAAAATGAAAATTCTGTCATCGATTACTCGCACTCAAGTTGTTTTAAACCTGAATGAAGTTCTTTCTTCTGTTGGACATAAAATATATTTTGAAGAATGTTGCAGTTGCTGGTCCCCATTGTAGGAAATAATAATATGGAAGTCAATGGCTACCATCAGCTGTCTGGCATTCAACTGTCTGTGTTCAACAGAAGAAATTAATACAGGTTTGGAACAACATTAGAGTGAGGCCACACACTGGGCCAGCTAACCAATCAAAGCACATTTCGTATTTTGGAAGGAGGGCCTTCATCAAGAGTTGGAAGAGAGGTGCTGTAATGTAAAATACGCGAAAAATAATGTGGTTTTTTTAACAATAAAGTATGAAAACCTATTCTAGTACGCCCTAAAAACAAAATCAAGACTTTAACCCCTTTAACTGCTTCAGCAGACTCCATTTTTATTCTTTCAGCCAAATGCCGAACCACTCAGAGAGGATTGTGGGATATCATAGGCGAATATAAAAATCTGACCAGATGTGGGAATCTTAGGATATAGGACGTTGAGCAAATAATGAAATTGGACTCGTTGCATTCTTACCGCTAACAAGGCAGTGTTTTTCAACTTTCGGATACAGTCACAGAACTAAAACACATTGATACTCACCCAACACTCATTTTGCAACACACCAGCACTAAACTTTGGCTTGGCAAACGTTCACACCACTTCTGAGTTCAGTCCTCCTGCTGTTCCCTCATCCAGCTCAACAGCGTCCATCTCGTTTCTCTGTGAATAGAGCGCTTCCCCTGGGCCTCCGTCAACGCTGTGAACTCCATGCCAAACCACAGCACAACTGTCTGCAACAAAACACCACCTTTTATTCCAAACCATTTCCATTAAAGCACATTCTCACACGTTTGAAAGAGAGTTTAATCAGCTGGAACGCAAACCTGAGCTCATGCTGATATCGAACGAGGAAAAATAGCACGTCCTGATCTGAGAACCACCAGTGAAGATTCTTCATTAATGACAGGATTAGACCCAGAGCAAAAGAAACTGATCTCAGATCAGAGCGGACTGTCAGACAGGTGTTGGTCATTAGCAGTCTCATTAGAGGGTGACACGAAGGGAAAAAAAAGTCTCACGCAGACGTGAAATTAGGTTCAGAGCTCCAGGCAGGTGGCAGATACTGGACAATCGCTCAATGTCAACATTAATCCTGCCACGTCGGAGACATATCATGTCTGACGAGCTCTCTCCCTGTCTGAAGACGAACTTCAGTCTGTTTCTGTTTATGCTGGTGACATTTATGCGATTATGAACAAGAGGTTTGTTGTGATATGGTAAGTGTCTGTAGAGGGCCATTCTATCACAGCAGGGACGTTGACACCAAGACTCTCATTAGATACAATGAGGCTTAATGAGAGAAATTAATGATGCCAGGATCACGCAATGCTGAATGAGTGTGCTTTTGTTTTCCCTGTGGGGATTACATTTCTGAAAACAGCCTTAGAACAATAAAAAAAAAACTGATAAGTTCATAAAAAGACTAGAAAAGGGTTTCAGGTGATGTCAGTCTCATGTCTAAAAAAAACGTATATAATCATAAAATAATAACTATAATACCATATAGAACTATAGAAATGTGCATTTAGGATAGTGTCACGATCACCTATCACCTCAGCATTTCCCAGATTCCTTTCTGCTTCCCACCTACACACACACACACACACACACATCTCCAAATGTGTTCTCCAGCTACCTGTAAGAAATAAAAACATGTCCTTTATTCAAGTTATCAGTGACTATCTGGTGTGTGTGCGTGAGGTGTAATAGACTTTCATTGGACTAAGTTATTCCATTTTCCTGGTTGCTGCTTACCTGCAAATACTCGCCTTGACCTTCACCTGTTTAAAAATAAACGTTTTGTTACTCACTATTCCTTTGAGTCTGTGTTTCCTGAAAGATGGCAAAATAAATGCACTTATAAACATTTAAAATACAGGAGAAGAAAAAAAAATCTCTTATCATTTGTGTCCAAACAA